>JAVSCE010021835.1:0-32400 GCA_032199065.1 Smutsia gigantea | reverse complement strand
AACCCACAGCTAACATCATACTTAGCAGCAAGAAGCTGAAAGCTTTTCATCTAAGATCGGGAACAAGACAGGGATGCCCACTCTCTCCACTGTTATTCAACATAGTACTAGAGGTCCTAGCCACGGCAATCAGACAAAACAAAGACATACAAGGCATCCAGATTGGTAAAGAAGTCAAATTGTCACTATTTGCAGATGACATGATACTGCACATAAAAAACCCTAAAGACTCCACTCCAAAACTACTAGAACTAACATCTGAATTCAGCAAAGTTTCAGGATACAAAATTAACACACAGAAATCTGTTGCTTTCCTATACACTAACGATGAACTAACAGAAAGAGAAATCAGAAAAACAATTCCATTCACAATTGCATCAAAAAGAATAAAATTCCTAGGAATAAACATAACAAAGGAAGTGAAAGACCTGTACTCTGAAAACTACAAGACACTCCTAAGAGAAATTAAACAGCACACTAACAAATGGAAATTCATTCCATGCTCTTGGCTAGGTAGAATAAATATTGTCAAAATGGCTATACTACCTAAAGCAATCTACAGATTCAACGCAATCCCTATCAACTACCAACAGCTTTCTTCAATGAACTGGAACAAATAATTCTAAAATTCATATGGAACCACAAAAGACCCCGAATAGCCAAAGCAATCCTGAGAAGGAGGAATAAAACAGGGGGAATTACGCTCCCTGACTTCAAGCTCTACTACAAAGCCACAGTAATCAAGACAATTTGGTATTGGCACAAAAACAGACCCACAGACCAGTGGAACAATAGAAAATCCAAACATTAACCCAAACATATACAGTCAATTAATATTTGATAAAAGAGCCTTGGATATACAATGGGGAGATGACAGCCTCTTCAGCAGCTGGTGTTGGAAAAACTGGACAGCTACATATAAGAGAATGAAACTGGACTACTGTCTAACCCCATACACAAAAGTCAACTCAAAATGGATCAAAGACCTGAATGTAAGTCATGAAACCATAAAACTCTTAGAAAAAAACGTAGGCAATAATCTCTTGGACATAAACATGAACGACTTCTTCATGAACATATTTCCCCAGGCAAGGGAAACAAAAGCAAAAATGAACAAGTGGGACTATATCAAGCTGAAAAGCTTCTGTACAGCAAAGGACACCATCAGCGGAACAAAAAGAGATCCTACAGTATGGGAGAATATATTCATATATGATGTATCTGATAAGGGGTTGACATCCAAAATATATAAAGAACTCATGCACCTCAACAAACAAAAAGCAAATATTCCAATTAAGAAATGGGCAGAGGACATGAATAGACACTTCTCCAAAGAAGAAACTCAGATGGCCAACAGGCACATGAAAAGATGCTCCACATCACTAATCATCAGAGAGATGCAGATTAAAACCACAATGAGATATCATCTCACACCAGTGAGGATGGCCAACATCCAAAACACAAACAACAACAAATGTTGGCAAGGATATGGAGAAAGGGAACCGTCCTATACTGCTGGTGGGAATGCAAATTAGTTCAACCATTGTGGAAAGCAGTATGGAGGTTCCTCAAAAATCTCAAAATAGAAATACCATTTGACCCAGGAATTCCACTCCTAGGGATTTACCCTAAGACTACAGCAGCCAGTTTGAAAAAGACATATGCACCCCTATGTTTATCGCAGCACTATTTACAATAGCCAAGAAATGCAAGCAACCTAAGTGTCTATCAGTAGATGAATTCATAAAGAAGATGTGGTATATATACACAATGGAATATTATTCAGCCATAAGAAGAAAACAAATCCTACCATTTGCAACAACATGGATGGAGCTAGAGGGTATTATGCTCAGTGAAATAAGCCAAGCCGAAAAAGACAAGTATCAAATGATTTCACTCATATGTGGAGTATAAGAACAAAGAAAAGAACTGAAGGAACAAAACAGCAGCAGACTCACAGAACGCAAGAACGGACTAATAGTTACCAAAGGGAAAGGGACTGGGGAAAATGGGTGGGAAGGGAGAGATAAGAGGGAAAAAGGGGCATTACAATTAGCAGATGTAATGTTGGGGGGGCACGGGGAGGGCTGTACAACTCAGAGAAGACAAGTAGTGATTCTATAGCATCTCAGTACGCTGATGGACAGTGACTGTAATGGGGTTGGTCGCGTGTACCTGATGAAAGGGGTAGTTTAATAACCATAATATTGCACATGTAGTTGTAGATTAATGCTACCAAAATAAATTTTTTTTTTAAACGGCAGAGTTTTACCAAGGCAAGAAAGAAAAAAAATGCATCAAAAAGATCATCCATCATGATCAAGTAGTATTTATTCCAGGGATGCAAGGACGGTACAACATTAAAAAATCCATCAACATCATCCACCACATCAAAAAAAAAGAAGGACAAAAACCACGTGATCATTTCCATAGATGCTGAAAAAGCGTTTGACAAAATTCAACATCCATTCATGATAAAAACTCTCAACAAAATGGGTATAGAGGGCAAGTACCTCAACATAATAAAGGCCGTATATGACAAACCCACAGCCAACATCATACTTAATGGTGAGAAGCTGAAAGATTTTTAAGATTGGGAATAAGACAAGGATGCCCACTCTCCCCACTTATATTCAGCATAGTTCTGGAGTCCCTAGCCATGGCAATCAGACAACAGAAAGAAATAAAAGGCATCCAGATTGGCAAGGAAAAAGTTAAACTGTTCCCTTTTGCAGATGACGTGATATTGTACATAAAAACCCTATAGAATCCACTCCAAAACTGCTAGGTCTAATATCTGAATTCAGCAAAGTTGCGGGATACAAAATTAATACACAGAAATCTGTTGCATTCCTATACACTAATGATGATCTAGCAGAAAGAGAAATCAGGAAAACCATTCCATTCACAGTTGCATCAAAGAGAATAAAATACCTAGGAGTAAACCTAACCAAGGAAGTGAAAGACCTATACTCTGAGAAGTACAAGACACTCATGAGAGAAATTAAAGAAGACATCAATAAATGGAAACACATCCTGTGCTCATGTATAGGAAGAATTAATATTGTCAAAATGGCCATTCTGCCTAAAGCAATCTACAGATTCAGTGCAATTCCTATCAAAATTCCAACAGCATTCTTCAACGAACTAGAGAAAATCATTCTAAAATTCGTATGGAACCACAAAAGACCCAGAATAGCCAAAGCAGTCCTGAGAAGAAAGCATAACGCTGGGGGGATTATGCTCCCCAACTTCAAGCTCTCCTACAAAGCCACAGTGCTCAAGACAGCTTGGTAATGGTTCAAGAACAGACCCATGAACCAATGGAACAGACTAGAGAGCCCTGATATGAACCCAAGCATATATGGTCAATTAATATATGATAAAGGAGCCATGGACATACAATGGGGAAATGACAGCCTCTTCAACAGCTGGTGTTGGCAAAACTGGACAGCTACATGCAAGAGAATGAAATTGGATTATTGTTTAACCCCATACACAAAAGTAAACTCGAAATGGATCAAGGACCTGAATGTAAGTCATGAAACCATAAAACTCTTAGAAGACAGCATAGGCAAACATCTCCTGAATATAAGCATGAGTGACTTCTTCCTGAACGCATCTCCTCGAGCAAGGGAAACAAAAGCAAAAATGAACTCATGGGACTACATCAAACTAAAAAGTTTCGGTACAGCAAAGGACACCATCAATAGAACAAAAAGGCATCCTACAGTATGGGAGAATATATTTGTAAATGACATATCCGACAAGGGGTTAACATCCAAAATTATAAAGAACTTCCACACCTCAACAAACAAAAAGCAAATAACCCGATTAAGAAATGGGCAGAGGATATGAAGAGACAGTTCTCCAAAGAAGAAATTCAGATGGCCAACAGATGCATGAAAAGATGCTCCACATCACTAATCATCAAGGAAATGCAAATTAAAACCCAAATAAGATACCACCTCACACCAGAAGGATGGCCAGCATCCAAAAGACTAAGAACAACAAATGCTGGCGAGGATGTGGAGAAAGGGGATCCCTCCTACACTGCTGGTGGGAATGTAAGCAAGTTCAACCATTGTGAAAAGCAATATGGAGGTTCCTCAAAAAACTAAAAATAGAAATATCATCTGACCTGGGAATGCCACTCCTTGGAATTTACCCAAAGAATACAACTTCTCAGATTCAAAAAAACATATGCGCACCTATGTTTATCGCAGCACTTTTTACAATAGCCAAGATATGGAAGCAACCTAAGTGTCCATCAGTAGATGAATGGATAAAGAACAGGTGGTACATATACACAATGGAATACTCTTTAGCCATAAGAAAGAAACAAATCCTGCCATTTGCAACAACATGGATGGAGCTGGAGGATATTATGCTCAGTGAAATAAGCCAGGCGGAGAAAGACAAGTGCCGTATGATTTCCATCATTTGTGGAGTATAACAACGAAGCAAAACTGAAGGAACAAAATAGCAGCAGACTCAGAGACTCCAAGAAAGAACTAGTGGTTACCAAAGGGGAGGGGTGTGGGAGGGTGGGTGGGAAGGGTGGGAGAAGGAGATTGAGGGGAATTTTGTTTAGTACACATGGTGCGGGAGATCATGGGGAAAACAGTGTAGCTCAGAGAAGGCAAATAGTGAATCTGTGGCATCTTACTACACTGATGGACAGTGACTGCACAGGGGTATGGGTGGGGACTTGATAATATGGGTAAATGTAGTAACCACATTGCTTTTTCATGTGAAACCTTCATAAGAGTGTATATCAATAATACCTTAATAAAAATAAATAAATAAATATAATTGTGTAACTAAATCAAACCAAACCCTTAAATAATTTATTTAGAGAAGGCAGATTGTTACAGTGAAAGTCCACAAACTAACTAGATGTATGTCCTGCAGATGTTGGCTTTGAAAACTGATGAAGTTTATTGTAACTGGTGAACCCATTTTCATTGGGTGTTCACACATCAAAAAGGATGTCTGTCTTCCCAGACATAGTGGTTAAGCATATTCTTGCCTTTCTGGTTCTCATATCCAGACCTTCTTCCTTCAAAACAGCTGCATAAGCCATCCATTTACAAGGTCCTTATGAGGGAGAGAGAACAGTGTGGTAGAGAACAGAACCTTCTCTGCAAGGCAACTGTGTGCTGCCGGGCTTGGGCAGGTGGAGACAATCAGAAAGACCTAACTAGAGGCCAACTTGGCCATGAACCCTGAGCAAGTACACTTGTCTGCGGCTTCCCCATGACTTGTGTTTGTCTTTTAAAACAACCAATTCCTGATTAAAGCAAGTACACCCACCATAGTCAGTTCATTGGAGTGGGTCCAGGCCAAATGCAGTGACAAACCAAGGGGACAGCTTCTGAAGGATATGAATTACACTCCCCATGGCAAGAGTGCTGAACAGCCATCAGCAAGACCACCACATCTTTCCTTCAGTAGCTATGGCTGGGAAGGCTCTTCCTAGAGACCCTGGAAGACAGTAGGCAGCTATAGGAACAGAGGCATGAGGTAGAACTCAACTGACTACTTAGGCAAACAAGGCCAGCTTGACTGGTTTGTTTGTAGCTGAACTGTGCTTAGTCATTGTTCACTCAGTGTTTGGATTCTTGATTCTTCCCTCTGTCCCCTCATTTGTCCAGTTTGTCCTCTGACCCCAGGTCTAAGAAAATAAAACTCTACACATTTGGGAGAAGTTTAAAATGAATTAGCTGGCAAGCTTTAGTTTCCATCCTAAGCAGCCAAGCATTACCGTGCCTTGGAAGTGGGGTAGACTGAAAAGACTGAAGTTACATGAGAAATAAGCAAAATGAATATTTAACCCCTTCATTATACTAGGAAGAGGCTAGGTTTTGTCTTTCTGGTGCCTAAGAATGACTATTTCTTCATTGTTTCAGTATCACAAATCAGAGAACATGAATATTGAAAGACACATTGGAGGCTGTCTTGTTCAACTACATCATTTTACAGATGGGGGGACACTGAGGCCCTAAAGGGAGAACGCCAATATCCCTTAGAAACAGAGATGCAAAAATTCTCAGCAACATCCTAGCAAACCAAATACTGTAACAGTTAAAAAGGATTATCCACCATGAGCAAGTGGGATTTATCCCAGGAATGCAAAGCTGGTTCAACCTATGAAAATCAATTAATGTAATAAACCGCATTAACAGAACAAAGGACCAAAACAAAACAAAGCAAAACACAATAATCTCAATAGACACAAAAGGGAAAGGGACTTTCTCAAGCTTAAAGCTAATGGCAAAGCCCAGACTAAATTCAGGTCAGCTGACCTCCAGGCCAGAGTTCTTAACAGTAGTGGTGGTGGGGATGGAAAGTGAAACTAGCCCTTGCACATGTGTATACTGTGGATAACCTGCTTCCATTAGTTCTCAGATCACGTATCACCAAGGCAAGTAGACAGGCTTTTACTGTAAGTGGATGGGAGTCTTCAAATTCTCTTGAGCGAAGAACACCCTCCCCTGTGTCAGTGTGTGACAACTCTCAGAGCCCAGGCTGTTGACCTGCCTCGGTGTGATTGGGTCAAGTGGCCATTTGTATATGCTAATGACTAGACCATCTGTGTGGAGACTGGAAAGAAGCAAGAACACTGAGGAGGCCAGAGGCCAAATGACTGGGAGATGTGGGGCAGTTGGTGAGGAGACGCAGGAGGCTGTGCTGTCTCCTGGAGAAGCCAGGGACCAGGCTGGCTTGACCTGTGGCAGAGCTTGGCCCACTGAGGGCTCTTGCTTCCTGATGGGAGAAGGAAAAGCAGGCAGGTATTTCAGACAGTCAGGGAAAGAGAGATGCTACTGAACTGGACTGAGTAAAGAGTTCATCTTTGGTTTGGTACCTGGGCAGCTCAGATGGAGTCGTTCTGAGGGTCCAGTTCATCCAGCTTCCTCCAGACATGCATAACGGAGACCTTCCTGGCCCCGTGAGGAGTCCTCCTAGTTCCTAGTCATGATTAAGGAGACTGCATTCCAATGGCCAGCTGCCTGGGATTGCCCTGCTGTCACTGTGAAAGCAGTGGAGGGGGCCGCATACTGATGCTCCGCCACAGTAGTACCTGGCCTCCTAAACTCTTTGTCTCTTCTAACATGCACTCTTCAGAGGCCCACGCAGAGGTCCACCCAGAGCCAGGCACCAAGGCTGTGAGCCATGCCCAGGGGCATGGCCCTGTGTGCCCTGGCGGGGAGCAGTGGCTGTCAGCAGTGTGCAGAGCAGGGCTTCCCCAGCACAGTCCCACTGGTCCCAGGAGTGTGGGTGCCCTTTTTACTTACTGTAAGTGAGGTTCACAGAGGGATCAAAAAGGTCAATTCTGTGTGGGGCCCTCTTCTCTTCCTCATGTCATTGCTTTTTGTGTAGGTGTGTGTCTTCCAGGCCCACCCTGAAGCTGCACACTCCAGCTTCTTTTGCTTCTCCCTTCCTGGCTTTCAGACCAGGGAAGGTGGCCTCCTTTGGGATAAAGAGGTTGCCTGGAAATGGGGAGTGCTGAGGTCTAGTCTGCTCTGACTTGGGGCAAGGCCCTGCCCTACCCCAAGCCTCAGAGTCTCTGCCAAACTGGGGAGGTAGATGCTCTCTGTAGGTCTCTCCAGCTCTCTGTCTTTAGGTTGCTTGGCAATCTATTTCCCCCAATTTTTCTATTGTAGTAAAATAACACATAACATAAAATTTGCTGCCTTAACCATCTTTAAGCATCCAGGTCAGGGATATTAAGCACATTCACCTTGCTCTGCATTCATCCCCACCATCCACCTACAGAACCCCTTTCATCTCGCAAGACCGAAACTCTGTCCCCATTAAACACTAACTCCCCATGACCCGTTCCCCAAGCCCCAGGCCCCCACCACACTTGCCTGGTGGGGGTGACACTGTGATCACAAAGGTGGTTTTCCCAGGGCAAGGCTTACCCATTGCTTGGCCATCTTGTGAAAACCATGGACCTCTCCTTTGTCTGCAGAGGGTGATGGCTTGAATAGGTGATCTCTTGTTTCTCCTGAGTTAGAAGGACTAGGGCAGTAGGGAGAGGACTCAGCCCCAGGCAGACAGATGGGTCAGAAGAAGACACAAGATGAGGCCTTCAAGGAAGGTAGGAGTAGTGCCCCACTCCCGTAAGGTACAGAAGGGGGGAGACCGGAGAGGTAGCCGTGAGAAAGAGGAGCAGCAGGAAACTGGGTTCGGTTGTCGTCGGAATACCTACTTGTGTGTCTCTCCATAGACAAAACCCGGGGGTGGGGAGGCAGGCCCCAAATCCTGAGGCCTGGAAATGTTGGCATACCTGCTGACCTGAGAGCCAACACCAGGCCAACGCTAAATCCCGTGAGGAGTGTGCTGAGCTGGGTCCCTGCGCTCTTGACCCCACCCTAATTCCCTCTGAGGGAACAGCTCCAGAAAGAGCTGCGGTTGGCAGCACAAAAGAAAATGCGATCAAAATCCCAAAGTGACTTTTTTATTCTAAATAATGGTGATTTTACATGAACTTGAGTTGTTCCTTTGAAGTAGCACTATATTTTCTACTTAAATGATTCCCAGTTGATTTGAATCCCTACGGCACATTTGGAAGAGTGTATAAAACATATAATAATAAAACCAAAACCCATGTACCCACCAACTGGATTAAGAAATGGAATATTCAAAATATCTTACAAGCCCCCGCGTAGCTGCTCCTTCCTACAAATAACTCTTTGGACTTCTCTGAGAGGCAGCTCTGGGCTCCTTGGCGAGCTTTGAGCTGATCCTTGGTAGATGAGGCATGTCACCAACCTCTCCAAGGAGCTGTTTTCTGCATAGATTTCCACAGATGGCTCATACCATCTATTTTGTGTTGGTCCTCATTAGTCTCACTTTCAGATGGGGACCTTGTCTTTTTTTTTTTTCATGATCTTCTGGTTACAAGTGTGGACAAAACACAAGCCCCATGGGATAGTGAAATATATATGTGTGCTATATAAATAAGCCAGGGATAACCACTGGTAACATGTTGGAATGCAATATTTCATTCTTTTCTATGCAGAAATATTACTAGCATTCAGCTGTATATATAGCTTTTTCCTTTCACTGTGAAATATAGCATAGATACAGAAAAGCATGCAAAGCCTATATGCACAGCTTAAAGAAGTGTAAAGTGAACACCGGTGTCACCACCAATTAGGTTGAGAAATAGAACGTTGCCTTTCCCCAAGTAGACCCTCCGGATCACATCCTCTCCCTCCCCTGAGACGCGGCCACTATGTTGATTCCGACATAACCATTCTCTTGCTTTTCTGTGTAGTTTCACCACTTATTAATGAACTCAAACAAGCGGTCACTTCGTTTTGAAGAACTGAGTGTTGAGCACAGCCTAGGCATGCAGGCAGCAGTCACATTTGATGACGGCTGCCGGAAGGAGAGAAGCTGAACCCCTCTTCGGGAAGTCAGTGGCTATGGCATGACAGAGTGGTGTATGCGAAGAGCCCACCACTCTGGATGCTTGGCAGTCATGGACATGGGGCTGGACACACGGAAGAAACGGCAAGGGCGTTGGGCCACCCTCGGTGCTGGCTTTCAGGTGCGCCACAGTCTGCCGCCAGGTGCCCCCACTTCCAAGTGTAGGTCAGTGCAGGACACTTCTGTGGCATGAAGTGAGCGTGCCAGCTGATGTGGGCGGCAGGGTACGGAAGGCAGAGCAGGGAACTGAGCAGCAGTGATCTAGCCAGATCTCTGCCAGGGCTGGGGAGAGGCAGAGAGCCAAGGACATGGAGCCGGGGAGGGGACCTGGGGATCTATCCCCTTATGTGGCTGCCCCCGTCCGCTTCACCTCCCGGTTCCAGAGACGACTGGGCGCCTGTTCTGCGCCTGATGAAGGTTCTGCCATCCAGACCAAGCTGCTTTTCTGCTTTCCTCTGTGCCGTGTTGTGATTCAGCTTCCTCGGGGCTGTGTAGTCCGTTCATTCCCAGGGTAGCTACTCCTTAGCTGGGGAGATTGTGATGTGGCTGTCTGCCTTCCTGCTCTCCTTCTCCTTGAGGGATTGTCCTTTAAACACGACACCAAACCCTTGCTGTACTTACAGGGCTCTGGGAAGGAGTGAATTGAGACACACGCCTTGAATCTGCTGTCTAAGTCCGGAAGTCTCTCCGAAGGAAATCCTGCCGCTCCCTTCCTTGGGTGCCCCCATGCGCCGGGTAGCTGGATGAACCTGGGGCCTGTCGCTGTGCTTACCGTATCCAGTGGGGAGACACTGTTGGGGTAGGCTGCAGGCAGGCATAAGCATAAGGGGTAGGCTTTGGGCATTGAACTTGTACTATTTGTGTTTAAGAGCACAGATTTTGGAGTAAGTCAGACCCGCTTCGACCTCTAGCTCTGCCAGTTACTTACCATGTGACTCAGAGCAGGTTACTTTGCTTCTCTGAACCTTATCTTCTTCACCTGTGAACTGGGATTAACAGTGGTGCCCATCTTTCAGGGTTGCCATGGGGATTAAATGGGATAAAACTGTACAGCATTTCACTTCGTGCCTGACACGCTGTACATGTAGCTGTTATCACCATCATGAGACTGTAGGGAACCTTCTGGAAGCTGTCAGAGCAACTAGTGCTACAGGCCTCTCCTGGTTGCTAAGGGTCTGACTCGAAAGCCTTGATGCACTCCCCTTACCCAGCTGCCTCTGCTCCCGGAATGCCTTCCAGTGGCCCACGCAGCCTGACCACGCACACAGCCTGCCTGCCACATTCGCCTGCGCTACTGGTGACAGGCACAGCATGGGCCACTTTACAGAAAGGCCCCACAGAAAACGGCCAGCCTGAGTCTCAGGCCTGCTCCCTGCCTAACGCTGTGGGAGGTACAGGAAGTGTGCTGCTCGCTATCCTAGGTTGTTAACAGGCCACTTGCTTATTCATTGGAATTAATGTTGCAGAAAAAAGGTATTTATTCCTTCATTCTTTAATTGATTTATACATTGTTGATTTTATCGTTTTATATTCTTGAGGCTTTTTTCTCTTGGCAAAGTTACAGTTTACCAGTTCTACTTAATCCCATGACTAAATTCCAAGTCTGAGAAACTTAAGATTGACTATATAAACTTGATATTGGACCCCATCAATTTTAGTCAGTGGTAGCCATTTAAACTTTGAAATATTAGTCAAATTATATACATGTATAGAGGAAAAGATCCAGAACAGCTCAAGCTCTTCCAGCTCTTGCATGGGGAAATACCCTGCTCCAAGAAAGCTTTAAAAAAATGCAAATTCATGGAAGAAGGCCACCAAATGGGTGGGATTGGTGCTACACTAGGGTTCTGTGCAAAACCTTTTTAGGGAGCCCTATCTCCCCCTCATCCTCTGTACCACATGTATCACTTGGAGTCTGCCTCATCTTAGGATGCACCCGGGTCACACAGCAGAAGCCAGCCCAGCAGCCATTGCACAGCTGTGGAACCCGAGCAGCCCTCCAGAATCTTCTTGCTGCTGGCCTGCTTATTGTAAAAGCAAAGGTTTCAGTTAGGTGATTTGATCAAGCAAAACTCGAAGTCAGACAATATCTAGTCCAGGCTCTAACTGAGGACTGACCTTGCAAAGTTGCTTGAACTCTTTATGCCTCAGTTTCCTCATCTTTACACTGGGATCATAATAGTACCTTCCTCATAGGATTGTACTGAGGACAATTAATTGAAAGGACCCAAAGGAAGGGCTGAGCTCAATGCCTTAAACTGAGTCATTCTCTATAAATGGCCCTAATTTTAGCATATGATCTTTTTCATTAGTATTAGTCTATTTTCCCAAAAAGAAAGAAGAGGTGGTGGCCCTTCTGAGCTATGTTGGCCAGACCACTACTAGAGCAGCATGTCCAGTTCCAGGCTAACCTGTGAAATTCTTAGGACAGCACCTGGTGTATAGTGAAAGTGCTCAATACATGGCAGAGGTATTATTAACTAAAACCTCTATTAACTAGCCTTCAGAGTACACACAACCTGCAGGTGCTACATAGGTATTGACTTGATTCATCTGTATAACCCCCACCACTCTACGAATAATGCACACCTATTACCTCTCTTAACAGACAAGGAAATGAAGGCACAGAAAGACTAAGTAACCTCCCCATGATTACATAGCTAAGAAGGAACAAAATCCATGATTCAAACCAACACCCCCTTTCTCCAGAGCCATGTTCTGTAGCCACTAGTCCCAAGAGCTGTGCTCTCCAGTACTATAGCCGGCAGCCATGAGGCTATTTAAGTTAATTAAAAGTAAATAAAATTAAGAATTATGTTCTTGATACGCACTAGCCATATTTCAAGTCCTCAGTTGCCACATGTGGCCAGCGGCTACCATATTGGGCAGTGCAGGTATAGAGCAGTCTATGCTTTTTCTGGGAGGGTGATTCAGCATCATCTCAGACAGTTCTGTTGGACAATGCTGCTTATAGAGCTTCTGGGATTCTATTCTTTGCAAAATCTCAGTCTTTAAGTTGTTCAGCTTTCTTGTGTTATTAATAGACACATGGTCATGATAGACTGAAATCCCATTGACATGGCCAAGTAGGGTAATGGCAAGCAAGAGGCCAAGAACTCTGACGCACATTACATTTTCCTGTTTTCTCAATGCATTGCTTCAAATTTACAAAATTGTTTCTTGACACCTCTGTTTGACATGGAAGGAGATTCACCAATTTTCCCAAAGATCCAGCTGCTTCCACAGCTCTGCCTTGACCTCTTTGGGCTATCTGGGTAACATTCAGTACCCTCACATGTTTATCTCCCTAGCACCTTGAACAGCTGGGGCTAGCTTCTGATGTCAGCCCAGCCCTGAAGGACCTTGGGCTCTGAGTCTCTGGCGCATGTGCTAGGTCTAACCTTCTCTCTTCCGGGCTTTCTCTCCTCACCTCTGTTACATGGTTAGTAATGACCAGAGAAAGGAAAGAAAGGGGTTCGGGATTTGTTACTCCTGGATGATCAAGTCGAGAAACCTCCAGCTCCCAGAAGCCAGTGGAGCTGTTGTATACAACTGTAACCTTGCAAAATGCACGCATACCTCTCCTGAATCTCCATGGAGAAGATGGGACCAATGTCTGATCCAGTCAACAACTTACAAAGTCAGAGCAGTCATCCACTTCTTGCAAAGTAGCTGAGTGTCTGTGGGGTTAGTTAATCTTAGTTTCTTGCACCCAAGCCCGTTTGAACTACGGTGATGTCACAGAATAGGGTAGAGTTAAGCCAGTGTGAATGTACAGAGGAGAACCCTCTGTCCTTCCAAACCCAGGAGCTGCTTGGGTTTTAGTCACTCTGTAAATGAGATCCAGGTCTCTACCCCCACTTTTTCACTGTGCGTCCTGGGTAAGCCTACCTCCACGTCCTTGTCTCATAAACTAGGGACAGTCTGTGAGGCATGTGTGCAGAGTTCAGTGCCCAGCACACTGTGTGTACCCACTAAGTGTGTTCCCTGGTGTGATTTTCACAGTGTGGTTATGATCCCTCTCTGTTCTCTTACTGGCTTTATAACCCAACCACATTGTAAAGGTTTGAGTAGATGTGCTTCAGTGAGGGTCAAGGCTCACTTCCTCCCAAAAAGAGGCCAGCACAGTGCCCACCAGATGGTCATCTTCCCAGTGCCTGGGACATCACACCAAGCTCACAGCAGAGTGAAGTCAATTGAATTGCCCAAGAATCTGCTGAGCCCCTTGCCTGTGCCAAGCACTGGGAGCACCAGAGGGATCCAGAGGTGATCACAGCTTGGCCCAGGAAGGATGTTCAGTCAGCCAGACGTGCCCAGCCACATGAGTCGGACCAAAGGACAGGCAGGATTCCCAGGGTGGAGGAGCTGGGTCTCAAAGGACGAGCAGCATTCCCCAAGTGGAAACTTGGAGAAAGGGTGTTCCAGGTTGGGTGAAGCACAGAGGGCCGGACGCATGCGGCACCCTGGCTGGGGAGCTGGGAGGAGAGGGTATGACTGAAGGGTGGAGTTCAGGACACTGTGACATGAAACCTGGCTGCCCAGGGTTAGGAAGCCAAAGTGGCGGAAAGCCTGAAGAGCAGAACGGGTTCTGTTTTTGGAGGGGAGTGGCTGGGCTAACCATGGTCCATGAGCTCTCCAGCAGTCATGGGAAGCCAGGGTCCAGGGTACTGAGTGGGTGTGAGTTCTGTGAACTCGGGCATCACTATCAGACACTATCCATCCCATGGTCTAATTCTATGATGTTTGCAATCACATGGAACCCGCCAGTCGCAAGGGCTAGAAATCATGCCCTACCAATTATTGATCAACTTGCTTTTCTGAGACTTTCAGTGATTCCAAAGAAAGAGATGGATTTAGCTTATGTTTGAGAACTTACAAGACTCAAAATGCCCCTAAAATCCTTTCATTGGGAAGTTGGGCCTCACACTTATAGGGGGTGTGATGAGGAGTTGCCCAAATGAAATGGAGAAGACACACGAGCATCAGCTATAAAGCTCCTAGTCAATCAGAGTTAAGATCGAATTTCAGCTATTTTATTTATTGCACTTTTAACTGGGATTGCATTGGCCAGCGAAGTGCCCACTCCCACTCAGCTGCACTTGACTGAGCAGCTCCAGGCCCACCCCCAGTGGCCGCTGAAAGGGAGACACGTGCACTGTGGGCGCATCTTCACTGCTGGTAACTTCCACGTGCCATCTGCAGTTCTTTTCTGCCTGCGGAGCTGCTCAGGCACTGTGAGGGTGTATGAATGCTGACAGGGGACCTATTTTTTGACCCATCACTAACATCCTACCAGTCACATGAAGCTGTCAGGAGTTCCTGAGCAAAAGCTTTAGAATGCTTCAGTCCCCTACAGATACTCTCCATTCAGCTTTTAGAATGTGTTGTCATGCAGTGGGCAAGTAATCAGAACTCAAGTAATATTTGCATTTTGGGACTGTAAAAACTCTAATGAGGCTATGAAATAGTGTTTAAAATTATCAAGGAGCTAGGGTGGGCATAAAGAATTGTCCATGTTAGAAAACAACGTTTCTGCTCATGTCCCAGATGACCTTGATTCGAGGACCAGTTGGAGCTTGATGAAATGAAGCTGCAGATGGCCGGTGAGCTCAGCTCTGTCCTAGTGCCCTCCACAGTTAATAGCCCATCAGAATGGCAAAGAAATTCTCTCTCCCCAATGCTTTCTTACTATTTCATGTTGTTTGATTTTGGTTTTGGTTTTGTTTGGGAGGAAGGTGTGTCATCTTTCTAGTCCCATCTTTAGGTATTTATAATTTGTACTTAAAAATTTTGCCTGGAGGCCCCTTGTGAAACCTTGCCTCTACTTTTCTTACTGGCCCATTTAAACAATTTCTACATTTCCACGTGGCAAGTTAATGACTGAACACACGCATGTACACACACCATGGCAAACTACATGTGGGCTGTGGAACCATGCAAACCTGGGTTTGCCTCCTGCTCTGCTTCTAACTAGCTGTGTGACTTTGGGCAACTTAGTTAACCTCTCTGGGCCTTAGTGTCCTCATCTGTAAAATAAGGACAGTAATAGTTCCCACCTCATGAACAGCTGTTTGAAGGATTAAATGAGACCAAATATTGAAAGTTGTTTGATTAGTGCCTGGTGCATAGCAAATACTCGACATATTTAGTGGTGGTGATTTTATTGCTGTTTCAAATAATGCACCCAAATGTCTACTGGCCTATCTACCATTGCAGAGACTTGCCCACGGTAGGTGCCTAGCAAGTGTTTATTGCAATGAATTGAATTGACTACAACTGGTTAGCTTAGTTTGAGGATAAATATTTCCCTTTCTATTGGGATTTTGAAACAGATGATAACTCGCAGCTCAGGTATTAAAAGCACAAGAGTGAAGAGGCTGTTTCACACAGAAAGAAGGCTGCCTCATTAAGGCGGGTTCCCCTCCTTCCGGACATCACTATGGCCATCACTATGGTGTGCTGGCCAGGTTGGCAGGGCTTTATCAGCAGCTCCTTTGAGTCTCCTGGATATCAAGTGTTTTTTAATTGCCTTTGGCTGAAAGATAGGTCATATATTCAATTCTGGTGACGTCCTTATCTTCTAGAACATGGTGGGAAGGGGAGGTCCCA
The DNA here is from genome assembly GCA_032199065.1 of Smutsia gigantea. NCBI lineage: Eukaryota > Metazoa > Chordata > Mammalia > Pholidota > Manidae > Smutsia > Smutsia gigantea. The sequence continues at coordinate 16,347 of JAVSCE010021835.1, read as the reverse complement.
CCCACATGCAAGTCCCGACACTTTGGGGCCCTGGCGAGGTGAAGTACAGCAAGGGCCACTGGTCGGGACGTGGCTGTTGTCATTTACACATGCCTGTTTGGTTTTGCAGATTCCCCAGCATGTCTACACACACCCCTGACAAACCAGTGTAGAACTATTGTACTCTGCTATGCGGAGTTGGAGGGCAGGTGGGGGTGTGGGCTGGTCAAAGTCATTGCCGAGGAACCAACTATGTGACCTAGCTTTCCTCTGTGTCCAACAAGACACTGATTGATGAAGGCAGAGGGTCCTTAACTGAGAGCCACGGATGGGTATTAAGTGGTCCAGAAAACCCTTGAAATTATATGCAAAGTGCTGGTGGGCTGGAAGTGGGGTGGGGGGCAGCACTGTAAGTGCTTTGTCTGTGGAGAGAAACCATAGCTTTGAATGGATTCTCATAGGAGTCTGTGACCCAAGACAATTAAGACCGCAAAGCTGTTTGGTTTTGTTGCCCCAGAGCAGTCGGTGTGTATGACCACAACACCCAAAGGCCCCAGCTAGGCAGGCGGTCAGGGTAGTGACGAGATCAGTCAGAGCCGTTCTGTGGCCAAGCAGCTGATGGACTGTTCACTCGGTTGTTGTAGACTCATGTAGACAAAGCCTGCAAGCTTGGGGAAGCCAGGCCCCCCCAGGTCAGCCTCGGGCAACAGCCCCCATCCTGCCAGGCCCTGGGGAGTGAGTCCTTCCTGCCCAGCAGCTCCTTTGCTCATGAGCTGGCCCGAGTCACCTCCTCGCACAGCACCTCAGAGGCAGCGCCCTGGGGCGGCTGGGATCCGAAGGCCTGGAGGCAGGTGCCTGCTCCACTGCTGCCTAGCTGCGACGCTGTAGGTAAGTCACTTCCCCTGAGCCTGCTTTCCACATCTGTCAACAGGGGCGCCGTCCCCTGCTCAGCCTGCCCGCCTGCCTCACAGGGTTCTTGGGAGGAACACAGGAGGTGACAGCCCATAAAGCTCTTTACACCTATGAGGGACTTCTAGTGCTTTCTCTCCTGTGTCACCCAAGCAAGCACAGTGCTCCACGCATCGGAGCCTTACCTCAGCTCCCTGCCTTGCACCTTAAAGCACCCCAGTTCCTTCCCTGCCTGCCTGTCCCGTGCCATCTGACTAAGCCCAAGGGAATGGGGGCTGTGCTTCCACACCTCTGGACCCCCCCACCCCCCAGTGCCCGGCTGCTCCATACCTAGTGGGCACTTAGGTACTGCCTGTCCCGCCAGCAATCTGCTGTGGACCCCACACCCCAGGGTGCTCCCTGACCCCACCCAGGACTTGTGCACCCTAGAAGTGGAAAGTTGGATCATCCCACTGGAGGACTGGCAGCCTGGGGAGGGCAGAAGGAAGGACGCCACGGCAAGCCTGTTCAAGATAGCTGAGAGTTGGGATCATCCCCTGGAATCTAGAAGGAACAGCTTGACTGGCCCTGAAGAGCCCCATTAGTGGTCATGGGAGCAAGATGGTGGATGTCAGCCCGAGTGGGCCTTTGCAGAGAATTTCATGGGAATCGTGGAGTTGTTCTGGCACATGAAATATCAGTGTGCACAGGACATCTTCCCTAACTGCAGAGAAAACTGGAGAAATGAGCATTTACTAAGTGATAGTGATCAGAAGATGGTCATCAAGCTGAAAGGGTGGCCAGGATTCTGGCCTTTTAATGGAAATTCTGCTCTGGTCCGTACAGCCTTGTTCTCTCCCCCGTCCCATCTGCCCCAGCCTGGAAGAGCAAGCCGTACTTTCCATTCGAGGGCTTTAGATTTTTCTCTCTGTTTTCCCCTTTTTTCTGTGTGTTCTCAAGAGTCACAGTGTGCTCTTCAGCTGTTCACTCTGCAGCTGAAACCCGAGAAATCTTGTCAAGCTCAAAGCTGCCAGGGAAACAGAATTAGCAGAATGGATGGGGACATTGTCCACTCTGGATGTCGCTGTGCTCCTCCCTGATCTGCCCTGCCTGTCCCCGTCCTCGGAAGGCAAAACAAGAGGATGCCAGCCAGCCTGCCTGGTGAATTCCTCTCCCCTCCCCCATTTATATCTGCTCCCAAGCCCACACCTTCCCTCCAACAGAAGAGGGTGGGGCAGATGCTTGGCCCCCAAATCTGCACTAAGAAGCTTTGGAAGTTGGGCCCACCTGGGGAACTTTAAGGGACAGGACCTTGCTCAGCCTGTGACTCAGGAAAACCAAACTCAGTGTGAGACAGAGGACACAGGCAGCACAGGGAAAGAAGGAAAGCAAGCTGCAAAGACGTTTGTTTTCCCTGCGCAGGATCTTTCCCAGCATTTAGACTAGGCATCCCTGAGAGCAGCGATAGGGAGGAGTGTGAGGAGTTCCCGCAGTCAGAGGTCACACAGAAAAGACAGCAGCATAAAAGCCGGCCTGCAGCTCTGCCATTTGCTTTAATGGCATTGATTTGTGAAGGCCCAAGTGATAGCCCCAGACTGCTTCACACCCAAGAGCCGCGCCAGCACCTTGTGGGAGAAAGAAGCCGGCAGCCACGGCTGCCCTGGGCTTTGCCTAGCGTACATGGCGGGGTGGCAGGTTCTGAGCTACCCTCAGGCCTACGCCGTGACCCCAGGTTGCTGCCTTGCCCACCCACTCCGGACCCTGCCACTCTGCCGTGTCCTCTTTAGAAGGTGTCACCATCTGAGATAACCTTCTTTGGTTTTAGTTGTATCTTGTCTGTTCCCTCCTCCGTTGTAAGCTGCGTAAGTGTAGATAGGCACATGGCTATCCCTGGCCTGGGCCAGAACCGGGACCGTTGTACACCCATGATATTTGTCAGAAACCAGAAATGTTTGTCAGCTGACTGACAGAGGGACTTACCAGGTGGCTAAGTAAACCCTGCCTTCCCGTCCAGGATTTGGGGCTTCAGAGTCAACAGGGCCCATCTCGCTGGCTGCACTCTGGTCTTGCCACCTTCCCTGCCCGAAGGGCAGGTGTTGGGCTGCCACCCCCAGATCTTGGCCTCAAGCTCACTATGGGCCTGCCTCCTCTGGAGGCATTATGGAAAACTTGAGAGTCAGGAGGGGCTGAGGAAGCCATGCACTTTGCCTGTCCTTCACTGTAGGAAGCCCTGTAGGGCCGAGGAACATTCTGAGGAGACTTGCAGCCTAGGAGCACCCACACCCCCTCCAAGAGGGCTCCTGGTAGAAGTGGCTCCATTGTCTCCATACGTTGCCCTCAGGTCTCAGGGGATGCCACCCAGATGGGTGTGGGAGCCCGGAGATTTCAGGTCTATCTTACGGTCTCCAGGAAGAAGGCTGTCTTCCTGTCATTTCAACGGAAAAGTCAGAGAGGTGGGTGAGCTATTTCTAAACCTGACTTCCAAAACCTACAAAAGAAGGTGCTTCTCCTAGTGGAGCAGTAACCAGACACAGCCCAGAGCTCCTTAATGACCTTGGAACCTTTAACAAATAGCCGCATGGCAGGCCAGCTGGGGGGGTGGGGGGGAGCACTCCCTGGGAGGTGCCTGCTGGGAAAGGAGGCAGAAATCTCCCCCTCCCCCTGCCCCTTACCTGGTATGCTGTACAAAACAAGGCTTTAGGCCCATGCCCTGCCCTCCCCAATCAGTGGTTCATCCTGGAGATCATGGGTATCTGGGCAGTAGTTCTGCTGGTCACCTGCCCTTCTGCCTCTCCCCTCCTGCCCCCCTCCATCCCCATCCAGGGAGATTCCCTTAGCCATATTAAGTGGTTAATGAGTCATGAGCCCATTCTTCCCCTGCAGTGACGAGAGGAAGCATCCAGGTGTTTGCTCTGGGGCTTACAGGAGACACTCGCCCCTGGTGGCTGAAGGGTGATGTGACACAAAGCCTGGCCTGGCCTGCGGGGGACCCTGTGTGGGGCTTAGCTGTGCCAGGGGGCAGTGGTGGTGCTCGGGTGGGCCTTTTGCCTCTCTCCTAAGACACACAGATGAAGTGCTAGCTCTTCCATGAGCCCCCCCCCCAGACACGGGCTTTGCAGCTGCTTGGAAATCAGTATGAAGCTTCTTGGAAGGCAGCTCCAGGGCCATCCTGGCTGAGACTGTTTGTGAATGTAGCTCCTCGGTGGAGCGGAACTGGGAGGAGGTGTGACAGGGAAGAGCCGGGGGCCTAGTTCTCTGGGAAATGTCCTGCTGGTCCAGCCCCAGACTCTCAGTGGCAAACACCATGGGGGAAGCACACCGAGGCCCACCGGGCACAGTAGGACTGAGAGCCCTGACAAGTGCAGCCCTAGAAAAATGAGTCATTTGATGATCTCCTCTATAACCGTGCTTATGAAAGCCACAGTTGCCCGGGCCATCCTTCACGAGTGTCTGTCACTGAGCAGCAACTTTCAGCCACTACTTCCTCCTGGTCACTGAAAACATTTGTCATTTCCTGTTTTCTCCATTTCCCAACGATTCTAATTGTCAGTGTCAAAAGGCAACAACTGTTTTCTTGGGGCTTATCTTTGGAGCACATTGATTCAGAACAAAGGATGGGGGCCTCCGTCTGCAAAACAAAGGAAGCAGCCTCCTGGGGAGGCCCAAAGAGAATGCTCTGGCTCCAACCGCCAGGGACAGCAGGACCAGGCCAGAGCGGAGGGCTGGCAATGCCCAAGGCCCCCAGAGGCCCAGCCCCATAGGCCCCGTGTCAACATGCTTTTTGGACGTGGGAGTTTCTGGAGCCATGCTGCTGAGCAGGTTTTCCCTTCAATTCTGCGTGCTTTGGATTTTGTGCATCCTTAGGTGAACACTGGCCAGCAGCCCGTGGCCCCCGTAACGCTGGACTGTTTGAGAGGCCCCCTCTTTCGTCTGGCTGACCCCCTCTGACCCCTCCCCCAACCCAACATGCCCTTTTGTTTCCCATGTCCTCTACCTCTTTCCCTTTGGACTCTCTGCCCTTCCCCTGCTTTTTCTTTGGTCACACTTCATAGCCTCCTCCTGTCCCCCATCCCACCCACATCCCTGTACAACTGTGTTTGATGAAACTCATGGAGCAGCGGATGGGGACACAGGTCGGGTGGGTGTAGACCCAGCTGGCTACAGAGTCAGTCCCCAGAAGCAGTGGGCTGGAGAGGCAGAAGCCCTGGGTCTGCAGCTAGGAGACCGTGTGCTGCCTAGCCGCTTCAAGCCACTTAACCTCTCTGAGCCTCAGATGTCCGTGATCTGCCGAGATCTCAAGCCGCCAGAAGGGGCGGAGGGAGGAGCATAAGTGAGGGGCTGCCTTGGGAAATGCCTGCAGGCCCCAGCAGCTCAGGCAGACCCCAGTCCCAGCACTTCCTGATGGCACGTGGCCCCTGTGCTCCTCAGTGGCCCAGCCAGCACCACTGGATCAGCACTGGTGTGAAATGCCGGGCACGGGAATGCAGTACAGTGAGCCAAGGCAGCTGAGGGCGGCTCAGAAACAGCACCGCTGCCCACAGGGCTCGGCCAGGAAGTGGCCAAGGGTGGGCTGGGGGAGCTGCTTCTCTTGTAGCCTGCCCTGCCATGTGCTCGCCCATCCTCTAGGCCTGGCAGGAACTGCTGCTGGCCCAGGACCCATCCCAGGTGCCAGCCCTCCACCCCACCCCAGCTCACGCCAGCCCCAAGTGTGGAAAGGCAGGCTGTGTGCCTACAGCTGGGGCCATAGGATCAAGTCTCGGGCATCTGTGGGGACACAGCTCAGAAAGTGGACAGGGGAGGGGCATCCTGATGGAGCTGCTTTAAGTGTCAGCACTCTAGCAAGCAGGCCTCTTGGGAAGGGGAGAGACAGAGCAGCGGGTGAGCACTGGGATGTCAGAGCTGGATCCCAGTCACAGCCTGGCACTGAATGGCTGAGGGGCTTGGGGTGAATCGTGCCTTCTCCAGGCCCTCATCTGGTTCTCTCTTGGCTGTCCCGATGAACCACTGCCAGACTCAGTGCTGGGACTGCGGCCCTGAAGCTTGGTTCCTTCCTTGGCCCACCCGGCCCACCCTGACCAGGAGCAGGGAAACTTACCCCAATTGCTGTGCTGCAGCCAGGCAGGAGCACAAAGAAAAGTTGTCCGTGTGGCCATCTGACCATGTGATCATCCTGCCATTTATGCCAGGACCACCAGAACAAGCCTGGGCTCTTGCCCCATGACAGCCCCGCAGAGACTAGGCACCCACCACCACACAGCCCAGAGCCTGCTGTGTCCCAGCCACTGAATCCCTGGTATGCTCAGTCCTTATCTGCGTGGTTTGGAGTCCAAGCCCTAGTCCTATCTCTTAGTGTCCTCGGAATACAGCCAGTTCATCTGGGTCTCTGTGAGAGTGGTGTGCCCAGACTCTTGTCAGCACTGTAGACATGGTCTGGCCAAGGCAGAGTACTGTAGGACTGTCACCTCCCTCCTTCTACATACTCTGCTTTTATTAATGCAGCCCAATGTTACATTTGCTCTTTTGGTGACCACGTCTCACTGCTGACCCATCCTGAGTGGAAGGACGTCCAAAATGCCTCAATCTTTTCTTCTATGTGCTCTTGCTGTTACACTGTCTCTCCTGCCCCATCCTATGCTGTTGCAGTTGGTTTTTTAACCCAGGTCCAGAATCCTACTTTGACTTATACCTATGCAGTTTTGCTTGGGAGGGTGGGCATGCATGCAAGTGTGTGTTGGTGTGTTCACTCATGCTTTCTGCTACCCTAAAGCCAAGTTCTGGGTTCCCACACAGTGATTCCAAGGCTAGTATGTCTTGGTAGTCATAATCTAATACGTCTTTTTCATCTTCTATTTAGCAAGAGAAGCAGATATCAGGTCTTACGGCAATGACCCCTGAAGAGCAGAATGCATTTATCGCCCAACAGATGAGTCAATTTCAAGGTGAGCAGTTAAGGTCAATGTTCCCAAAGGAGTGGGCCAGGAATTGTGTACATGGGGGTGGGGTGAGAATTCACTTTACAGTAAGCTACTGTAGGTGATTTTGAAAGCACTGAGGGAGAGAGGGCAGGTCTGAGTGAGTTAAATAGCACCAGCTTGAATATCTCCCGTTGAAAGCTTAAGTAGGATCCCAGTTGAAGGCCAGGTCTTAAGCACTGCAGAATCACTGTTGAATTCAACAGATTGATTAAACTGAGTCAGGCCCCTTCAAGCAGTTGTTCTCAGTGGGAGAAGGCACACCCCCAAGGTTGTGATCCTGCCCTGTACCCACCTCAGCAACTGCTGGAGGACCCTGCACTCTAATGGCTCCTAAGCTATCTCTTGGATGTCAGCAGTGGAAAGGGGGCCATGGAAGCTCTTCCTCAAAGAGTCTGTGTCAGGGTCTCCCACAGATAGCAGGGCTCCCCACTCTGCCATGGCAGCTATGGATGTAATCAACATTTATCAGCCAGAGATACAGGAGTTAGCAAAACAAGCAGGTATGCTCCCTGCTTCACGGAACTTCCAGACTAGCTGGGGAGACATGTGTTAAGCAATCTTTCCCAGCCCGTGCAATGACATTGGGCCAGACAAGGGTACTGTCGCCTGGGGCTCAGGGAAGGCTGCCTGTCCTGCAGCAGGTGCTTGGCATCTTTATTTTAGCCCACTGCTGCTCCTGCAAAATGCCTGTTCCTTTGGGCCTGAAACTAGCTGAGTGTCCCACCTGCTGGGGCTGGAGTGCCACATCAGGCATGCTTTAGCTGCAGTGACAGGGCAAACAAGCTTCCGGAAGGCCAGTGTCAAGGGGTGGACATCTGTCAAGGGGTGGGAAGTGTCAGACCTGTGTATAGAGTACTGAGTATAGAAACAGACCCAGATCCTGGCCTTGTGGAGCCTCCAATCTACCTGAAAAGAGTCAGAGATGCTGGCGTTTTCAGTCCAATGTTCTCCTTGTGGGGGAGGGGGACTGTGCACACAGACAAGGGGGTCTAGAAGGCTTCCCAGAAGAACTGCAGTCCAGGCTGAGGATGGAGGGACAAGGGGAGTTGAGAAGAGTTGGGGAGCAGGACATGCTCAGTCGGAGCTAAGGGCAGAAGGCAAGGGGTCAGAGGTCAGTGCTGGGCCAGTACCTACTCGCCAGCAACTGCAGCCCAAACTGAGGACAATTTTGGAAATGACCCTCACTTCTCCCCTTCTGTAGCCATCCAAGAACAAGTCACCTCCAAGTGTAGTCGGACCAAGGCAAGTTCCCCATCCAGTCCCGCATCCAGCCAGAACATGATGCCACTCAGAGTTGGGCTCCTTCAGAAAAATCCAGGAACGATGCCAACCACCAGGCAGCAGAGCCAGGATGACCTGGGCACGATCTCACTGGCTGCAGGCAAGCAGGAAGGAATTGTCAGCTCCAGCCCCCTGTTCCCCATGCCCTCACAGCAGAGTGCCCCGGGCCGCCTCGGCACCGCCTGCCGGCGTATGCAGATGCTCAAGGCTGCCCACTCGGGAGTGCCCCTGCCCAGGTTCTGTCCCAGCCCCTTGAGCAGCCAGCCCCTGAGTCCCCACCAGCTAAGACAGCCCTGTGTGCCAAGAATGCCCACCACGTTCCACAATGCCCCATGGGTGGTGGCAGCAGCTGCATCCACGGCACTCTCAAGGGAACCACCCCCAAGCCAGGTAGATAACAGCACCCAGCAGCATTTTGACAGCAACTCGATCTTCGCCAAGGCGCTGGTGAGAGGGTCCCTGGTAGCCTCCACATTGCCATCTCAGCAGGCAGTTGTGCCCCCCCATCAGGTGGCCCTGGGAGGCAGGCCTGGCCAGAAGGCAAGTGCTGCCCTGGTCAGCCCCAGCCTGCTGGGCCATCAAGGCCTCAGACAGAGCCCAGCGCGGGGTCCTGTGCCTGTGCTGAATGCCTCCAAGTCCCTCCCGCAGGGCATGGCCGGCTTTGGTCCTGTGAGCCCTGTACAGGGCATTGAGCCACCAAGCTATGTGGCCGCTGCTGCTGCCGCAGCCACTGCCTCTGCCATCACTGCCAGCCGGTCCCCGGGTCCATTCAATAGGCTAGGTGCCCCCCCTGAGCTGCCACACTCTGACTTTTTGCCCCAGCCCCTGCCCCAGCTAAGTGATCTGGGCTCACCACCTGAGTGCAGTGAGGTGGATTTCGTTGAAGCTCTCTTGGAAAGCCCCAGCGTCAGCCCAGCTGAAGGCTGGGTCTGCGACCTGAGGCTGATAGATGACATTTTGGAACAGCACGCTGCTGCCCACAGTGCCGCAACCCAGAACACTAGCGGACTTTAAATGCCCGAACAAACCCCCATGTTGACATCCCTCTAGGGAGTGGCATGGACCTACAGCAAATTCACAACTGACCCCAGACAGGGCACAGTTGTCTCCTCATTACAATTTGAGTGGCATCAGCCCATGCACATCCCTGTCTCTACCTGTGACAAAATGGAAGCTGGTGATTTTTCAAGCTACCTGTACATATTTGAAAATTTTGTAAATGGTTTTCCTAAACCTTAATGACAGAAGTATTTATACTTCGTTTTGTGACTTTGTAAATAAAGTGGCGGCTTCCGTTTCAGTAGAGTTATGTTTATTATGCATTGTTTGTGTTTGTTACCCATTGTCGCAAATACGCAGACTTGTCCGCTGCAGCACTACCTTGTTAAGCTCCAGCTCTACCTTAGAAACCAGGTGCCTGACTTGCTTCTGGTCTCCACGCAGAGGTGGACGTGATCAAGAGGTCTTGTGCACACTGACAGATGCCAAATAGAAAACCACTTGGCCATTTATTTCCATTTTCACTAAAAATTCTATTGCCTTGTATGAGTCTGAATCTCTTTTGCAAACCTTTCCGCCTCTGCTCTTTCCTAATGAGCATATTACAGCAGCAGCCATTGTATCATAAATGTCCTGCAGAAGAAATTTACCAGGAGGCTTGAGAGTGTCCTGCAGATTTGGAAGAGGTGAAGAGAGAGCATGTGAGCTGTCTGGGTCTGAGCTGTCCACCTTGAAGATATAGAGGTTTCCTCCCTTTATTAATCACATGAACAGAAACCCCCCAGTTTGCACTTCTCCAGGGGCACCCTTGCAGGGCAGAGGTGAGATGTTCCTGGTTTAAAACATTTCAGTACCTGTTTTAATATAACGCTGTGTGGTTTGGGGTAAAAGTCTGTAAACATTAATAGTTGATTTGGGATTTGTCTTTGATGGGTTTCTATCTGCGATTTTTCTCATGTATATTTAAGTGTCTGTTATAAAAAAAAACCCAAACCCACTGTCCTGTAAACTTCTTTGTGTCCAGACTCTCTGTAATCACGTTTTAATTGCCATTTCCTATTTCACCTCTACATTTGAAATCTGGCATCTGTTTCAAGCCAGTGCGTTTTTTTCTTTGTTCTGTAATAAACAGCCAGGAGAAAAGTGCCTCTGTTTTCATTTTTCAAGGGAGCATTCAGAACCTCCAGTGCTGTGTGGGCTTACCCGCTAGTGTCTTTGGTCTCTCTGCAGCCACTCCTTGCCCTGTGCATCCAGGGAAGCCCTGTGTGTCCATTGGCCAGGTAAGAAGTTTGTGTGGCCTGCACATCACAGCATGGAAACACATCAACTTTTACCGCAGCCCCTTGTTTTGCAGGGAATGATGTAGAGCGGAGGGGGGAGGACGTCACTAAGGTAACTGCACTGGGGGCAAAGGCAGACTTGCCCTGAGAATCTAGCCTCGCCACACTGCCATCCTCTCTCCACTGAGAAGGTGACAGACCCAGTTAAAGATCAAGTCCTCTCATGTAAAGATACCCTGTACAGTGGCTGGACGTGGGGGGCCCTGAGGCAGGCGCATGTCTGTTGCACAGGAGAGCAAGCAGACCCTGGTGATGCCCGTGGGCCACTGAGCAGGAATGCATGGGCCCTGGAGGAAAGGGGCTTCCCCCTCTCCTCCCCCATGGCCTGGGCTGAGCCCAGCCCTGTTCTTCCAGACAGCGGCGAGCCGTGTTCAGAGTCCCCACAGCTTGGCTTCAGGTCTACCACCAATGAACCTTAATGGCAGTGGCAGGAGCGTTCTTGTTCCAGGTGGCCTGCAGTCCCACCACCACGGAGCTGCTCCCCTCCCCCCAGCAGCCCTTTGCATCCCAACCTGCTGCCCAGTCCCATCCCTCAGGAGGCCCTACCCGGCCCCCCATCCCACAAGGAAGCTGAAAACTAAGAGCTCTGCCCTACTTTTGGAGGTGTGCAAGCCCAGAGCTATATGGAGGGCACAAGGTGAGACCTGGGCCCACCTGGAATGCTATGATGGAAAGCAGTGCAGGGAATGGTGTGACTGGAGGTGGGACCTGATGACACCACCGAACCATCGATTAGCTGGGGTAAAGCTTATTTCGCCCTTCTGAGGGGAGGCTTGTGAGCAGGAAGAGAACATGTGAGGGGCTGCACAGGTATACATTTCCAGTCCCACGTAGGCACCTGGCAAATGCCAGCCACCCAGCTCAGAAGCTGAAGGGCGTGCGGGCTTTACCTCTCTAACACTCAGGAGGCTGGTACTTTGACATCTTTTTCACCCAGGAGGAAGCTGGCACTCAGAGATGTAGAGTCACTTGCCCAAGGTCACAGAGCTGGTGAAGGTGGAGGTGGAGCACTCCCATCGCCTCACTGGTGCCACGTTCCAGGTGCCACTGCTGGGGTAGCCAAAGCCACCATCCAGATGTGCTGGCAGGTAGAGCCACCACCTGCCCACTCCCGCTCAAGAGGCTCAACTTTGGGTGGTGGTCTGGAGGCAGAAGAGTTACACCCAGAATGGTGACCACCACCCTCCCTCATTCAATAATAAAGAAGCTGCAGAATGAAAATGTAGCACCTAAGCTGCGGCCAGGGAGGTTGCTCTGCCTTTCCACAGCCCCCTGCCCCAGTCCCCGGTGGACAAGTGACTCCCTCGGGAGTGAAACCTCTGGGCCAGGGTGGGGAGTGGGCACAGACCCTGCCAGGTTGCCTGGCAAGGGCGCCATGGTACTGCCAGCCTGATGTGGCAACAGGCTCTGCTGTGCCCTACACTGAGGTGAACGAGTGGCATCACCAGACTAGGAGCTTCAGAGGCCAGTGTGCGTCTCACCACAGCCCACGTGATTGCTGAAATCCTCGGAATCGGGTCCCCAGCTCAACTGAAAGCAGGGAGGAAGGCCCTTGTCCAAATACTATAGACCAGGTGGCTTAAGCAACCAACAGGAATATATTTTCTCACAGTTCTGGAGGCTAGGAAGTCCAAAATTAGGTGCTGGGGGATTCAGTTCGCGGTGAGGGCCCCCTTTCCTGGCCGGTAGTTGGCCATCTTACTGTGGCTTCCTATGGTGAAGTGAGAACTCCCATGTCTCTTCCTCTCTTTATAAGGGTACCAGTGCTGTTTCATTAGGGTCCCACCGTTAGGACCTCATTTCAACTTTATCATCTCCTGAGAGGCCCTATCTTCATTTACTCCCACACTGCGGGATTAGGGCCTCAACATATGAATTGGGGGTGACCCAAACACTCAGTCCATAGCAGCCCTACCTCCCACGTGGCGTCTACCTCCCCTGGGGATAATCCCAGGTCGCGGACATTGCAGCCGCAGGCTGCCCAGCTGGGACACAGCACAGGGGTGCAGTGGGGCCTTGCCAAGTCTCAGGGCCAATGTGCTCCATTCTGTTAAATGCCCTTGCTCCAGGGCATCCCTAATAGGCACAAACAAAGCCCATAGGCGTGGCCAGTGTTGATGGTTCTTTGACTCCAAACTCTAGCAGGCAAATCCCGCTGTGCCTGGCACACACCCCCCACAGTCACAGCACAGTGTAATAAGGGACATGCTTGTAAATGTCAGCAAAACAATTCTTTTATTATCAAAATGTCCTGCTACAAACCCCAAGAGGCGGGCAACAGCACAACATCAAGACTCCAGGCAGTCACCAAAAATGCTCCTGGATGAAGCAGATCTTCAGTTCACCCATGAAGTCAATTGGACCCCCTCTGTGATGCTTCTGAGTTCCATGAATGCCTTCAAGGCATGGTGGCCATAGTCTCCAATCCACCAAAGAGACCCGTGCTCTGCTAGGATGAAACTTTGACGAGAACAAGGGCCTGGGACACTTGATGTTGTGCTTCTGACTTGAATTCATTGCCAACATTTTTTTTTAATGGAAGATTTCACCCAACAATGCTGACAGAGATTTTGCCTTTGACCTAAACTATCTTTGCCTCGAAAGTCACCCGATGCTGGGGTGGGCATTTTTAATGGGTGCCTGGTGGGATAGAACTGGAAAACGGCTTGCCCCTCTGCCAGGTCTTTCCCCTTTTCAAGATCCTTACAGCAGGTTTGTTCTGATGGCTGCGAAGCCCCAGGCCTGGCTCCACGTGGCTCTGGGAACATGAAGGAAGGATCCCACAGAGCCGGACAAAGGCCGTCTCTCTTCAAGACTCTTGACTGTCAACATTAAGTTTCTATGGTTTTCTCCCTTTTAAAGAAAGCAGAACATTTGAAGAACGATTTAAAAGGCCTGGGCATGTTTAGAGGGGAGATGGTTCAAGAGCAAATGGCTCCTCCTTCAAATCTCTCATCCCCGTGGCGACCCATGAAATCACACTGGTCCAGCTCCAACTTGCTCTGTAAACTTGGGCAGGCTCCCTTCCCTCTCTGGGCATCAATTTCTCCACTACAGATGAAGGGGTTGAATCCCATCTTCTGGCTTTTTTCTGGTGTCAATGCTCACCTCGGCAGAGTGATTCTATGCTGGGGCTCTGGAGCCAGGCTGCCTGGGTTTGAATCCAGCCCCCACCACATACTATGTGACCTCAAAGCTACTTACCTCCTCTGAGCCCTACTCTACTCATCAAGAAAATGGGCCTAATAAAAAGGCCTGCCTTGGAAAGGGGCTTCGATGATCAACTGAGATTCCCCATGACAGCGGAAGTAGCTAGCCCAGAACCTGATGTGCTCAGTGCTCGGTGAGTGTTCGCATCCTATTAGCATGAACTCTTGCTCATCCTTAAATGCACTTACCACCCGCAGGGTCACCAGAAACCCTGACAAACTTAAAACCTGAAGCTGCTGCGCAAGAGGGGATCCGATCCACATTGATTGTATTTTTCACAGCACAGGACCTGGGCACTGGAGAACCCACTACCCACGGCTCTCCTGAGGTCCAGGGCAGTGTGGCTGGGCCTCGGCATGTGGGCACTTGGCTGGATTCTGTGTTCCCAGGGATGCTGTTTCTTGATACTGAATTGATTATTCTAATCAAGGCACTTCAGTGTTCAAGCTGTGAAATATAAACAGGTTAGGGCAGTATGAAAGAATGGCTGAAGGACTTCAGTCGGAGCTTGCTTTCCTGAGAGGAGCCTAAAATAAGCACGTGGCTAGCGTGCAGAAATGGAAACAACAGAAACCTCGGGCTCTGCCCGGCACAGACCACGGCGAACAAGGAGGCACGTTTCCAGGGAAGGGCTCCACATGGTTCCCAGGCATTCACTCTTGGAGATGTACTTTGGAGGCCTCCAGCAAACCCAGAAGTCTGGGCCAGAATGTCATGTCTCCCAGTCTGGTGAATACCAGAAATGGGTGGGACAATGAAGTAGAGTAAGGGTGCCCACGGGGGCCTAACCTGAGTGCCAGTATGGACACTCTGGGGCTGTGGGTGGTTGAACAAAGAGAACCTTCTCTGCATGGGGGCCAACCAGACCACCCTTCTGGGAGAAGGGCTGTAATACCAAGATTAAGACTCTAGAACAAATTGGGGAGTTTAAAGTTACCCTGTATTTGGCTGGTGAGGGTGGGAAGCTTATAGGAAGCGAAAGACCAAGGCAGGTGAAACGGCAGTAGGTGGCCCTGAGCAGACGTCCTGGTAGGGCGCGTCCAGGGGCAGTCACTCAGAGCCCCTCTCCCCACCCCCTCCAGCGGATGCCAAGTGAGACACTGCATCTCATTCTCTTCAGTTGCTAGGGAGGTTCAGCAGCAGAATTTGCGAAGCACCAGCACGTTGAGGTAAAAGATGGCCTTTGGAATCAGATGAACTTCCAGTTTCCATTTCCCTTCTGCTATGGGTTGAACTGTGTCCCTCCCCCCAAGTTCACACGTTGAAGTAGGAGCCCCCAGTACCTCAGCATATGACCTTACTTGGAAATAGAGTTGTTGCACACGGAATCAGCTAAGTTGGGATGAGGCCACACTGAATGAGGCGGCCTAATCCAGCGTGACTGGTGTCCTTATAAAAGGAGATATTGCACATAGACATGCACACAGGGAGAAGATGGCCACTTGAAGATGAAGGCAGATGCTTCTCCGAGCCAAGGAACACCAAAGGTTGCCAGCAAAATGCCAGATGCTAGGAGGAGGGGCCTGGAAGGGACCAACCCTGACAACTCCTTGACTTCAGGCTTCTAGTGTCCTCCAGAACATTTCTCTTGTGAGCGGTGTGTGGGACTTTGCTTCAGCAGCCTCAGGGAACTGATACGAGCTGCCTCCACAGCTTGCCCTCACCATGGGGAAAATCACTGGGTCCTTGAGCAGGAGCTGGTACTCCTTGGGGATGATGCCATCCTCCTTAGAGGATAAGGGACTAAGGAAGGACAGTGGGTGCACAGAGCCCTGCCAGGCCCATGAGGCGGATCCCTCCCCGTGTGGAGACCAGGGGTCGGCATGGCTGTCAGTCCCCCTCTTGAGGTCATGGAAAGGCCAGACCAGGGAAGGCTGACCCAGAAGCTGAGGTGGCCATGGAGGGGAGGAGGAGGGCACTGCTCCAAGGGTGGGAGCAGCGAACCAGCACTCCGTGTCTGAGCTAGAGCCTTCCTGGGCCCTCAAGGCCCTGCCTCCTCTGCTCCCCAAACCCCAGAGGCCTTTTGATTTCTCCCATAGCTGGAAGGAAGTTGGAAGATGGAAGATGGAAGATGATGGGAGCCGTGGGGGTAAACTGCTCGGCCCAGTGCCTGGCACAGTGAACACAGCAGAGGCTCAGGAGTGGCCCGCATACAATAAGAGAAGGCAGGACAAGGCTCTTCAAGCAGTGCAGCCCAGAACAGAGGGCGCTTCCATCCAAGCCATCTCCGCACTGGATGGGTGGGCTCGTGGCCCCAGGCATGGCCCTGCACAGGGCCTGCTTTCCCTCCTTAGGCTCCCATCCTCCTGCCTGCCTGTAAGGCAGGTGTCATGGTCCCCAAGTGCTAGAATTGCCTGCTTGAGGTCCCAGTAATCTCACCAACAGGGAGGTCAAGCTTTGGAGGGAATGGGATGGGAGTTCCAGTCTACCTGATGCCAAAGGCCACCTGCCTTTCCCCCAGTATGCCAGTGTGGGGTCTCCCTAACCCCTGAGGAGAGGAGAGGGGGACCCCCAGATGGTCTGGGGACACAACCCAAAGTTGCCCTTTGGCTTCCTCATGTTAGAGCTCCAAATCCATAAGAAGTTTGCATTCAAAGGCATCCTGATCCATGTTTGCTTAAATATAGCAAAACCATCTTTACATTAGTTACCAGTTAAAGCAATAGTTTCTCCCT